>CM021105.1:513799186-513825734 GCA_007115665.2 Sequoiadendron giganteum
GTAATTCTCAGAATGAATTGGTTAAAAGAGCATAAGGCCAAGATCGATTGCCTGGCAAAGACAGTGAAATGTCATGATGACTCTGGAAATAAGGTGTGTTTGCAAGGAGTACAACAGGAAGTTAGAATTCGACAAATTTCCGCCATGCAACTAAAAGGAAACAAAAGAAAAGGGTGTCAGATATATGCTATGAGGATGGAGGAAGTTATGGAATTCAAAGAAAGTGTAATTATGGATGATATGATTATGCAAACTCAGAACCAAAATGGGGAAATGGGAATCGACCCTAAGAAGGAAACTCTTGTGGATAAATATC
The DNA here is from genome assembly GCA_007115665.2 of Sequoiadendron giganteum. Lineage (NCBI taxonomy): Eukaryota > Viridiplantae > Streptophyta > Pinopsida > Cupressales > Cupressaceae > Sequoiadendron > Sequoiadendron giganteum. The sequence goes on from CM021105.1 coordinate 513,799,503, forward strand.
CCTACCTCCGAGAATATCAAGATGTGTTTCCCGAGGAACTACCTGGGCTACCACCGAGAAGAGTTTTATATTTTTCTATAGATTTGGTTCCGAGGGTTAAACCTGTCTCTAAGGCCCCGTATCGTATGACCACAGTGGAATTGATTAAATTAAAAGCGCAGTTGCAAGAATTACTAGATAAAGGGTTAATTCGACCTAGTGTTTCACCTTGGGGTGCACCGGTGAATTTGTCAAGAAAAAGGATGGGACACTCTGACTATGCATTAATTACCGTATGCTGAATAAACTCACCATCAGGAATAAATACCCCTTGCCTAGGATAGATGATCTTTTTGATCAGATGAAGGGGGCAGCTGTATCCTCCAAAATAGATTTGAGATCAGGATACCACCAGCTAAGGATGAAAGAGGAAGATATCCATAAAGCAGCCTTCAGAACTAGGTACAACCACTATGAGTTCACGGTGTTGCCTTTTGGGCTTACCAATGCTCTAGCAGCATTTATGAATTTGATGAACAACATCTTTCGCGATTGTCTTAACAAATTTGTATTGGTATTTCTGGATCATATTCTGATATATTCCAAGAATGAGGAAGAGCATCTCCAGCATCTTCGGTTAGTCCTTTAGCAATTAAGAGAGCACCAGCTTTATGGTAAAATGTCAAAATGCACCTTCTTCTAGAAGGCAATACAATATTTGGCGCACATCATAACAGATAAGGGAATAGCAGTAGACCTTGCAAAAATACAAGCTATAGTAGATTGGCCAGTGCCTAAGAACGTGCACGAGGTTAGGAGTTTCATGGGTCTAGCAAGATACTACTGAAGGTTTGTGAAGGACTTTTCCAGAATCGCTCACCCCATCATCTCCCTGCAGAGAAAAGGTAAGAGGTTTGAATGGACTACAAAATGTTAGGAGGCTTTTGACATATTGAAGAAGAAACTAACTTCAGCACCTATTATGATTGTACCCGACCCTAATGGCTGTTTTGTAGTAATCACGGATGCATCAAGAGACGGCTTAGGAGGTGTATTGATGCAAGATGAGAAAGTGGTAGCACTCGAATCCCGAAAATTAAAACAATATGAGTAGAATTATGCCCCGCATGATCTGGAATTAGAAGCTATCATTCATGCTTTACAGATGTGGCGACATTATTTGTTGGGGAAAACATTTGAACTTAAGTCAGATCACCAAGGGCTAAAGTACTTATTCTCTCAGCCTAACTTAAATGCTCAACAAAGAAGGTGGATGGAATTGATAGCCGATTACGACTTTGAAATCAGTTATATCAAGGGCAAAGAAAATAGAGTAGCCAACGTGTTGAGCCAACAAAGACATATAACTTCCATGACGACAATAAATACCCGTTTTAGAGCTCAAGTGTTACAAAAAGTGAGAGAAGATGAATTTTACCTCCAAGTGCAGGAAGCTCTTCAGGCATATCCACAGGACCCTAAGTATGAAAATTATCAGTTTGATGCAGATAGATAATTAAGATTCAAAAGCAGAATGTACATACCCAATCTTCCAGAGCTAAGAAGGACAATATGGCATGAGACCCACTCAACACCCTACTCAGGACACCTTGGGGTAACAAAAAAGTTGTAAGATATCAAACCCTTATATTTTTGGACAGGAATGAAAAAGGATGCAGCCAGATTCGTGGCAGGTTGTTTTGAATGTCAGAGGGTCAAGGTAGAGCACCAACACCCAGCAGGGTTACTTCAGCCTCACTATGTACCTAAATGGAAATGGCAAGTCATCAGTATGGAATTCGTTCAGGGTTTACCGATGACCAGAAATAGAGACAATGCAATACTAGTTGTGGTCGACAAATTTACCAAAGTAGCACATTTTATACCGGGGAATTTGACAGATGGAGCCTCAGTGATTGCTCGAAAGTTTGTGCAGGAAATTTTTCATTTACATGGAGTTCCGGAGAAGATTATCTCTGACAGAGATGCTAGAATGACATCCATATTTTGGAAGACTCTATTTTCTGCTTTGGGAACTCAGTTAAATATCAACACAGCTTATCACCCAGAAACCGATGGCCAAACGGAAAGGGTAAACCAGATACTAGAAGATCTACTTTGAATGTACTGCATGGATCAGCAATATAAATGGGAGGAATACTTACCATTAGTAGAGTTTACCTATAATAACTCTTATCAGTCAGCTATCAAAATGGCACCATTTGAAGCTCTATACGGCAAGAAGTGCAGAACACCTATTAGTTGCGACAGACTAGAGGACAAGATCGTCCTCGGACTCGAAATGCTTTTAGAAATGCAAGAACAGGTTAAGTTGATCAAGCAGAGGTAAAAAGAAGCCAATGACCAATTGAAAAGCTACGTAGATGCGAAAAGAATTTCCAGGCAGTTTGCAGTTGGGGATAAAGTTCTCCTTCGGGTAAAACCTCAGAAAAGCTCAATCAAATTCGGAAAAGGCTCAAAGCTAGCTCTGAGATATGTGGGACCTTTTGAAGTCTTGGAAGTTGTTAACCCAATAGCCTACAAAATTGCTCTACCACCAGCTCTCGCCAGATTACACAATGTATTCTATGTTTCCTATCTTAAGAAATATTATGCAAGATTTGATCACCAGATTGATTGGAATTCTTTGTAGGTGCGGGACCCAGGGGTGATCGCAGTCGAGCCACTTAGAGTGCTCGAGGTGTGCAAGATGCGCTTGCCTAACCGCGAGATTATGCAATGCAAGGTCTAGTGGGACCAATATTCAGCGGAAAATGCCACGTGCGAGGATTATGATGAAATCCTTTAGAAGTTTCCCTATTTGTTCCAAAACAATTAAGACTCTATTTATAATTATAAATTTTGTGTTTGAATAAATAAACAAATAATCATGGAGGACGATAATTCTAAGGGTGGAGTATGTTACATCCCTCTATTTTTTATCAAGCTCGTGGCAATGGAATTCTTTTGGCCGTTATGGTAGTTACAAACAATTAAATTCATGAGACAAACGAATTGAGAATAAAATAATTGCTTTTTATGTTGGACCATAATGGAAATGATTTTATTCCTTATTTGCGTAAATGCGAATGATTATTTAATTTGTGAGAAATCTCTTTTACTCACTAGAAAATGAGTCAAGAACAAATATGCGTGATGTGCATTTTATTTAAATGTTAAGAATGTTCTAACCACAATTTTTGTGTCAGTGGATGCAGATTCGTCAACGCCAAAAGGAAAAGGAATATCATCAGGGAGAGGACGTGATTATCAAGGACCAAACTTACCATTTTCTCTGAGTCAGCATAAGGTCAATATATCGAAGTCATACTTTGGCCTTTATTAAATTAAAACAATATTTTTACACATTAAGTAATTATATAATCAAAACTTCTTAAAGTATTTTTTTTATAATAATACTGAAGTCTAATATTAAAACAATATTTGTAACAAAACTAAAGTCTAATTCCTCAAAAATGTCTAGTTCATTGCCCAAGTGGTATGGAGCGTTAAATGCGAATAATGGAAAATTAAATTGGGGAGAGTGGTCGGCGTCTGGAGTTTTCCTCATCCAATCGTGTCTTGACGGTAATGGACGGGGGAAGCCACGCAATCGCGATGGCTACTTGTAGCTTGGACTTTTCTCTTTTTTGGGGTCCTTTCTTTGTTTTTCGCTTCTTCATCAGTCAGGTATTTGGAGGTTGGGGGTTATTCCGGCATTCTCCTTTTGGTTATTGTATACGGTTGGGGTTTCTCTTCATCTCTTCATGCTCGTTTTTCCTTGTTGCATTGCTATACCGCGTCGGGTCTGTTAAAAACGGGGAGTTGTGAGTGCATTTGGGTCATATTCACTTCTGTTTGGGCATTAGCATCCGTTTCAAGCGTTGAGGTCATCACCGTCGATAGCAGCGTCTCCTGCAACAAAAGATGTCAGAGAGCTGCCGATTGGATCCCTGTTCAGGCATGTAACCGATTGGATCCCTGTTCAGGCATGTAACAATTACTTTAATGTTTACAACAGTGTAGTCTCTGTTCATCCCGAATGAATTCAGAGAGTAGTCTCTGTTTATTCCGAACGATTTCAAAGTGTAGTCTCTGTGTATCGAATGATTTCCTAAATGCAGTTCTTGTTGTATCGAATTCCTTAAAGAGTGTCCTGTTTATATCGGATGTTTTGCTTATTTCCAGATTGTAGCCCCTCTTTGATATAAACTGAGAATCTCCTTGATAAATGTAGACCTCTTAAACGTGAAATCTGTATATATGTATATAAAATTTGATTAAGTGAATTGTCTCCATGATCTAAACTAGACCGAGTTGGCAACCGTCTGATATTGCAGAATTGTTTGACTATATAGATAAGCCTCTCTTCTCACATGATATATTTAGTTCTGAGATGTCTTCTCTCTGGTAATCCAAAGCCTTGGTCTCAAATTCATAACTCTGATCTAATGTAAAATAGACTTCAAACGTGAGAAGCCTGAGTGTGAATGGTCCTTGAATCTAGGAGGAATTAACCATAAAATCTGAACCTTACAACAAAAACCATAACTGAGTTCCCTGCTTTGTCTTGCATTAAAATTGGAAAGTAACTTCAGATTAAGAAAATCCCCTTGGAAAAGGTAACTTTAATAACAAATTAATGGAAAAGAAAAATTAATGTCGAGCAATGGTGAAGGTGCTGACAACACAGGAGTGCCAGGTCTTCTTAACAAATCCTTGGCCAAGATATGATGCCGGTTAGGCATAGGTCAGCCATCATGAACCAGATGTACTTATGGTCAGAGTGGTCCTTTCAGATAGGATGTACCTACAGAGAAAGGATTGACCGGCAGTGTAGGTTCATGGTACCGGGCTTAGAAGGGCATGATGGTAAATTGATCCTTGATGATTACCCTCGTGAAGGGACGGGTTCTTCAGTTGAAGAACACGGGAGGCCAATAGGTCTTCGGTTGTGCGGTAAAGCCCCTGATGATATGTCCTTTTCCCCTTGATGACAGAAAGTCCAACTCAAGTGAACCAGTTTCTTTACTGTAACTTTTGAACCCTTTTCTCTCTCTTGTTTTTTTTGAAATAATTCATTAGAATGAAAGCTGTTAGTTGTTAAATTAATTCTTCCTTATAAAAGCAAAAGATTTAGTCAGTTAAGTTGGTTATAATTATGAGTTGGTTGAAAATTGGTGGTAGATATTTTTCAGCTGAATTTGTGAACTTGTTTAAGTTGAGAAATTGAATTTTGTGTTATTAGAATTGTATTTTATTTTCTTTCGTGCAAATTGTTTCAGAAAAGAAAAAAAAGAAAACCCAGGTGATCAAGTTAGTTGTTTCTTCAGCTGATTTTAGTTAGTTAGTTAGTTGGTTGGTTATTCTTAACCGTATATCGTTAGGATATTACATTACTTCAATAGAGCAAGCGTAGGACAACTCCATTGCAGCAAAGGCTTGAGTTCCTCTCATCTTTCTCCTCCACTAGCCTTGAGTGCTTTGGATGAAGGTGGTAAGCTCCTCACTCATCTTCTCTATTACTTGGTTGAGTTAGCACATTACTATTTTGTTGTGTTTTGTGTACTTTGCTTGTATTTCCCTCTTTATCACATTATTTTACATCGTGGAAAACTTGGCTGTTCATGGAGGTGGAAACACCAAAACGAGGGTCTGATTGACACAGACCCCTAAACAACCCCCAACATTTTCCCTCTTTTATGTGTGTAGGTGAAGAGATCTTGGAGCATGCTAGCGAGAGGATTATTTTGTGAGATCGTCTTCGCCACCCTTGCGGTAATATACTTCCTTTATCACATTCGTCTTTATGTTTCATACTTCATAGTCTTATTTTGCACCTTTAGGAACTCTTAAACTAGGTTGTTAAGTCCATTCTCAGAGGTTAGACCGTGTCTCCTTGGTTTTTTGGTTGTACAGATGCCAATGCACCTGAGATACGCTAGCGCGCCGCGCTGTCGTCCCAGAACCTCGCGTTTGTCCTCTGACAGAAAGCTATTCGAGACACAGAGTTGACCCTAAAAACCGACTCGCCTATTCTCCTTTCAACTTTCGGGTTTGCAGAGTGATTGAAGGACACTATAGTACTCATCATTCTCATCCCGTCTATCCTAACACCCCTTTTAACTGAGGTAAGTTAGGGCAGCCATACTGCTCTCGGCTTTGCAATGGTTGGTCCCCCTCTCTTACATTTTTGGTGAACCCGACGTGAACCGTTTTGGTTCCTTTTTGTGATACTGAAAGTCCCTTTCCTCGTGTCCTAGGAGTATTGTACATATGAGTGTTGTGAGGCTTTTGCCTTACAACCCAACCTTCAACCCCTAGTAGGCGCAGTTGGAAGGTTCCAATGGTGTTGCATGACAAAACCGAAATTGGGTCGTTGTCTTATCCCGTAACCTCTAGGAGACTATGTAGAAGTGTTGTCTAGTGTGCGTGATGGCCTCTTTCTTAAATCAACCTATTCCCTTTGTGCAGCCTGTGAGTAGTGGTACTGGTATAACCTTCACTTCATAGGACCTACCAATGGGCTTCAATAGGGAACCATCTCCTCTTTACATTCCTGTGAGGATAAATGGGAATACCGTGGCAGGTGTCCTCGTTGATCTGACATCTCAAGTAAATATCATAACTGAGGAGATCATGTTAATGAACTTCTTGCATAAGGATCGATATGATGCACCCGAGAAAACTATCCACACACAGGACGGACTTTTCATACCTTCTATAGGAAGTATTATCCTATCAATCCTCGTTGGACCTAAGTCTATAAACCTTGTGTTTGACATCATCCCGAGGTCTGAACTCTTCAGAGTGAAGCTAAGCATCCCCTAGGTAGTAGCTATGAATATAGTTCCCTCGGTTGTGCACAAATGTTTGAAATTCACTCATGGGGGTTCGGTACATGTTCATGACACCGGTTATAGACTGTCAGTTGCGTGTGGCAGCTATACCTTAGATTACTTTTGGCCTGCACCTATTGGTCCTCTCCCGCCCAGGAAGGACCTCCTGTATCGCACATATCAAAACTATAAGAAAGGATGTTCTAGGCCAAAAATGAGATACCCTCCTTCGCCTTATGCTGTTTCACATAGGGCTTGCCTGAAAGCTAACAGTGATGCCGCCAAGGCGCGTAGAAGAGAAGAGGAGAAGCGGTCCCGAGATCCTCCTTCTACCGATGTTCAGCCCGATGCTCCCTCTCGCTCTGTTGTGGTACCATCTACTTCTTTCTCGTGTTTGTGAGAGAATCCCATAGTGCCCACTTGGCGAAAGGCCAAGCGTCCTATGTCTGAGCTTCATGTCTTATCCACGAAGCCTAGGCCTGTTCAGTATAGTAGACAAAAAGCCCCCCGCGAAGAGTCCTCTATGTCCCGGCCTCCGCGGCCTCCTATTTTCAAGGCATTGGAATCGATTCCCCCTGCCATTTCTAAACCTGCTCCTCTCGCTCCCATCCAAGAGTCTATCCCTCCACTAGAAACAACTATGGAGGACACTCTCATGGCTGAGCAGGAACCCTCAGTTTCAGTTAAAAGTCAGTTTAAGCTTGGTGGGTAGTTTTCAAATTTTCAAGAGAAAAGTTAGGACCTCTGAGGTCATCAATGGCAATTGGCCAATACCAGGTATCAAAATCTAAGCCTGAAACTCAAAGCAGAACATTCTATGAGGAAAGATGCTGAAAAAGATGCTTCTTGATGGAAGGGATTTTCAGACTGGCAAAAGTGTAAAAATATTCTAAGTCTGGAGACATTTCATTATGTAACTTGGGAGATGCTTGCGCAATCAACGTGCAAATCAACTTTATGCGTCCGTGCATGTGAAAATAGTGAGATACAGTCATGTACACATGTCAGCAGTGGTAACATCTCTACATGGTCAACCTCAGCAGTTGATGTGGTGTTCACAAAGCACGAAGTGGTGAAAATGGATGAAAATCATTAAGCAGAGAACAAGATCTACGCCCCTGTAGCTCAAGGGCGCCCTTCTTTTTGGAGGCTCAGATCTTGTTGCATGTGTTTGTTGATGGTTTTAATCTCTTCAAAATCAGTCTAGCATTCCGACGAGCTATCAAGCGGAGGTATACATAGTGCAAAACTCCGATTATCAAGGTCAAAAGCTGAGACTACAAGCAGCAAGCAAGTCACGGAGATTGTCATGTTGATGGTTTGAGCGCCCCTGTAGCTCAGGGGCGCCCTTGAATATGGCCCTCCAGATGGATGAAATTGCAGATAGGGTCTTCTTGAGATCTTTTCCAGTTCAGTCCAGCTTCGCAACGCATCAGTTGGCGAGACGATCTGACATTCTGGGTGACCGTGACAGATGTTCTACCGAGCACGTAGATCAGATGATGGAGAAAAACGACGATACATAGTTGCACATTTGTAGGCTAGGGGCGCCCAACCTTTAAGCCTATCAAATGGGGTTATTTACATTCGCAGTCTTCACGAGACTTGTGCGAAATTACTCCAGCTATTCAATGAATCCAACCGTCAGCCTCCGGGATTTGGCAAACGCTCGTACGTGCAAGGTCAGTGTGGTGATGCTGAAAAGTTCATGATACCAAAAAATGCGTATGGGAAGTACCAATCTCCTTGAAAAAGGCGCCCTTCTCTTTGAGGTCTTAGAAGCAGTTTTCTTGCTTCGTCACCTCCAGAGACATCTCTTGTAAGTTGATTCAACTATGCAGAGGGACAGACGGTGTGCGAATTAGAGCACTCCAGCTCCCGGTGTCAGGGGTCAAAGTATGGTATTCAGATGAAAGTCACACTCTTCTCAAAAGGGTGTTTGCGCCTTCACAGGCCAAGGGCGCCCATCTTTTTGGGGTTCCTGATACAGCTTTCAGGTACCTTACATAGTCGTTGGGTGCAGAGTACTTTCAGTCACGTAATGAACCTATCATTCGGTCAGCAGGGTTCATCATTCGCCGTCAACTGCAGTTTGAAGCATCAAATGGCAAAACGGAAAATTGGCCAAATCTGGTGACCTTGCATCAATTTAATCAGAGGCACCTAACTTTTTGAGGTGTTAGATGTTGGTTTTAGCAGTTGCAGCTCTCAACAGACATTTCATTCTTGCTATGCAAGCTTCGTGATGGATATCTCGGATCAATCGCAGGTTCGCTCAGTCACCCGGAAATTAGAGTTGAACAGGGTCAGATGTAACTTTGCAGTCAGCTATAAAGTAGGAGATAGCCACAAATCTAGTGACCTTGCATCAGTTTAATCAAAGGCACCTAATTTTTTGAGGTGTTAGATGTTGGTTTTAGCAGTTGCAGCTCCCAGCAGACATTTCATCCTCGCTATGCAAGCTTCGTGATGGATATCTCGGATCAGTCACAGGTTCGCTCAGTCACCCGGAAATCAGAGTTGAACAGGGCCAGATGTAACTTTGCAGTCAGCTATAAAGTAGGAGATAGCCAAAAATCTAATAACTCTTGCAAATGGACGCCTAGAAGGTCAAATTTGGACTTTCTGGATTCAGTGAAGTTTGTCGGGCACATCCAAATGTTATTTTTGGCTAAATGATTAAAATTATATTTATGCATGCAAAGCATTAGAAGGCGATTTTCTTCAAGAATTAAATATTGGCGCCTCTTTTAATGTTATTCAATTTGCATGTTTCAAATTAAATATTATTTTTATTCACGAGACTCAGAGACAGTGGCAGTTCAGCTGGTGAAGGGCCAATCGAATTTTTTCTTCCAGAATTAGGGTTTTCAAAGCTTATAGTCTTGCTTTTATGGGACGACTTTGTCTATTTATTGCATGTATGGCGCCATTTCTCATTCATCCAGCTTAGAGAATTCAAATTTCTTCAAGAGATTGGCGAATTTTCATCCGACAATCAGGTTTGAAGGCAACAGAAACATTCTTTTGCAGATACAGGTCCAGATTCGACAACAAATTCAAGGCAGAGTGGTGATTTTTGAAAGGAGATAAAAATAATAAAAAACTAAAAAAACATCTTTCTTCTTTTCTAGAATTCTTCCATTTTCTTGTCTAGAATTCTCTCACATGTTCGAAGAATTGGCAAATTTTGGCAAAACAAAACAGCTGGATTGATTCAGAACGATTTCCTCAGATAAACCCATGTGCTAGAATTTTCAGGAAAATTTGTTCCAGAGCATCAGTTATTGAGGCTCTAATTTTCTTAACTGAAATTCCTTTGCATGGCTAAGTCGAAGTCGAACTTTTACATTTCTGACGTTCTGGGTTGTCTTAGAATCATTTTCTAAGCAAAACCAATATCTTAGAATTTTCTGTGAAAATTTACCTCCAACAAGCTATTTTTAGCCTTAGCAGGTAATTTTTAGCTTTCCAAAAAAGTTGTTAGAATATAGTCGTGCTCACAGTCAACAAGCGAGTTTGTCATAATGCAGTTCACTCAGTTCGAATTCAAGACCAAGTCAGTCTTGACTCATGATTTCATCGGGACAGTTGATACGAATCTACATAAGGTGCTTCCAGAAGCAGTTTTAGATCCACTCAAGATCAGAGATTCGATAATCCAAAACATTCAGCATTCCCGGTTACTTGAGGCCGCTTCCATACCTTTCTCAGTTCATTGCGTAGAATTCGTAATGTCTTGTATTAAGCATTACAATTCCGCTGCACGGGAGATACAGTCAGTAGATGGGCGTGTTATTTGTAGTCTCAAACTCCTTGATATCGAGAGAAGTTTGGGTATTCCTCAACATCCAGTGGTCTGCTCATTTATGTGAGTCAGAGCGAGCAAGCATTCAATGCTGAATTGGATAAGTGTCAGAGTAAGATGACTGAGAGGTGGCTGAAACAAAAAAAGACCAAGTTGCCAAACAATGTAGGTCGTGGTGAATACAGGGATGAGTATGCGATTCTGATTACACTGCTTAATCGTGTCTCAGGTCATGCAGAGGCAAACAAATTCCACCCATGGATGTACTATATCATTGGTCGAATCATCTTTGGACAAGAGCATTATGACTGGGCATCCTTCATCTTAATCGTGTCTCAGGTCATGCAGAGGCAAACAAATTCCACCCATGGATGTACTATATCATTGGTCGAATCATCTCTGGACAAGAGCATTATGACTGGGCATCCTTCATCAATGATGCTATTCACGAGCAAATCATCGGTTTCCTAGTTGTGCACCAGTTTCATATGTGTTCCTACCTCATGTACTTGATCGCGGTTAGTTTAGAGGGTTGAACACGGTGGGCATACTCAGTGCACAGAAAATCTATCATTACTATGATCAACTTGAGTTCACGAAGGCTAAAAGACATTTCAAACGTGTGCATGAGGCTTTCTTGACTTATACAGTGAGAAACTTCGACCGGGAGTTGCACATTCGTATCTCAGCAGTTGCTAGAGCAGCAATGGAAGATTGGGTAGACTGGTACATTTAGTTCCCTACATACACCTACATCCGTGTCTATGGATACACAGGAAATCCAGCTATGCTACCACGTTATCCTTCGGATAAGACAGTATTCATGGAGTTCCTGAGGCAGCTATATGAGGTTCATAAACGTTTGCGCCACAAGCGTAAAAAGGCTGCCAACTTTCTTTTGCAGTTTGGGATATATTGGTGTAAGGCAACAGTTGATGCTAAGGCTGCAGGACAGGAGTTAGAGAATTGCAAACTCAAGTACCTGGTTGACACACACACACATGATCCTTGGGGTCATTATGCAGCACGCCTTGGTAGTCGCTCTTATCACAAACCTACGATGGAGGACTACTGGGTGAATTGCGAGGATGACTTCGAGGTACGCAGACGCAGCTACAACATGATCTTTCTTCCATAGATATCTGTCTTCTTGGCAGAAGAGGTGGAAGGTTTGTTAGAGGATGAGGGAGATGCACTTCCTCAGTTTTACAGAGAACAGGTTGATGGACAACCACTGCCGATAGTTGATTGGTATGCCAAAGAGTTCTCATCAGTGAAGGAGAGGTCGAGCAGAGTCATCCAGAATAGTATGCTTTATCTAGAAAACAGAAGGACCAGGAGGGTATCTATGCCTAGAGCAGAGCCACCACCAGTGGGAGTTGTACTACCTTCCTCGTCAAAACCCAAGCAGAAGAAGAGGAGTAACCCTCCTAAAAAGAATCTGGTGCCTAGTAACTCAAAGTGAAAGGCAGTCGTTGCTGTTTCACATGTAGAGCCTATTAGAGAAGTTGTTCAGAGTTTATGAAATATTTCGAGCCAATTTTTTCGTTTATCAAATTACAAATTAGAAACAAATGCACCCGTTAAGGTTAGCAGCTAAACCCAAAACGTGCTGAAGCAACTCTAACCAGAATGTACACCAGGATCCCGATGTGGACAAGGTGTGAGCATTGATTAGAGGATCTAAATCAAATTGCTTATGCAGGAACTCTAACCAAGAATGGTGCCGATAATGGCGAGCATATGGTCAGAGGATCTTCTACACTAAGTGCTGAAAGGAACTCGACACCAAGTATGTGCTACCCAATCCAGTATGGAGTGAGGGGCGACCATATGGCGGAGTGTTACAGAGTACAATGCTTGAAAGAAATACTGAAAAGCTGAAAGTACTCAACACCCAGAATGTGCTTGCTAACCCAGAGTGGGAAAGTAGCTACCATAGGGTGGAGATGTATCTATTACAAAACAACTTCATAATGAAAGAGAGCATTACAAATCAGATTTGAAAATGACTGCCAGTACTACTGTCAGTTTACAAAATGAGGATCATCCGCCTGCCAATAGCTTAGGAATTCGAAAGATTAACAATACATCATAAAGAACTCTCCTTAGCTTGGATAGAGTGCCAAAACAATACAACTCTTCAATGATCAAGATTCTAATTCTGGTTTATCACAAATCTGCACTTTAAATTGAAAAACCAGCAACCTATGAATTTACTCATATGCTCATAACTCTCTCATTTCTCACCCAAATGATCTCAAATCTGATGCAATAGACCCTCAAAATGATGGCGCCTAACTTAGTAATAAGAAATGGCATCTAAAAATGGTTATTAATTACTGACACGAATCCTAATGCACTCCAGAAAGTACGGCTTTCAAGGAATGACGGATTTGCATTATAAAATCATGAGCTTCGTATTAAAATCTGCAAATATTCATGAAAGGGCGCCCTTACCAATAAAATGCAATGACACAATACCCAGAATGAGATTATTTTTGTTTTCTGATTTACGAGTGAAACTACAGATTCAGCCTTGTTATCAGCAACTCCAGAAAATGACATAAAATGCAAAAACTGAACTTCTAATGGCAAAACAACACTACAATGCAAACCTCACTACAACTCACTCAAAATAAGCAATCCTCTCCACTAGGTGCTATCTCTCAAGCACGAAGTCGAGCCAAGGCTAGGAGGCATTCATTCCTCGAAGCAATCCAGCAACCATTTTGGCAGCATAACAATAGCATAGACAAAAGATGATCAAATGAGAACCCAAGGCTGTCTTTTATAAGCTTCTGTGGACCTTCCTTGAAACCCTAACTTCTTTTCCAAAGTCAAAACCCTAATCCCAAGAAATGGCGTCCTTTTCCAAGCATCTTTAATTTTGACTTCATTAAATTTCTCACTTAAATAAATGCGTCCTCCTTAAGGCTTAGTTTTGACTTGATAAATTCAATATAATTTTAATATAACCTCAATGATGGCGCCACCCTTCAAGTCCACCTTTTAAAATAACATTAAGTTATTTGACTAGGCCAAGGTGATAAAATAACATTTAAATTATAATGTTATTTTTAAGTGAAATGAGTTCAACTCTCCAAAACTGCATTCTGAAGCCCGAAACTGAATACGCCACTTGAGACAACTGAAGGGGAAAGTCAACTACCTGAGACCAACCTGTATACTGCCAAAAATAGAATTTACTAAAAATAGTAAATTCCAGAAAATGCTCTGAATGCCGAAATGATCATACCACTGCGAAGCTCTCTGAAAACCCAGAAAGAATCCGCCGTCAGATCCACCAACTCCGAGCAAAGACATCCCCAAAAATAGGAAACCCTAATTTTACCTTCCGACTAGCCTTCGGGTTTCCTGAAAAAAGGCCAACGGTCACTGGAAATATCAGGTTTGAGAAGGGGTCATTACAGTCCGCCCTCCCCAAGATTGCTTGTCCTCAAGCAATCGCAAGCCAGGATGCTGCAAAATCTCCTCACTTTCCCAAGTCGCATCCTCCATAGGCAGGTTCTTCCACTTCACTAGGTATTCTCTGATGGTTCTTTTCCTCAAAGAACGTTCTCTGAATTCAAGTATCTCCTCTGGAATTAGAACCAACTGTCCCTCTTCATCCAAAGGTGGCAACTGTGATGAAGCAACCACATTATGTCCAAGTGCCTTCTTGAGGCGAGACACGTGGAAGACGTTATGCACTCTGCTATCAGAAGGTAGCTCTAATTCATAAGGTATTGCCCCAACTTTTTTGATGACCCTGAATGGCCCATAGAAGCGAGGTTTGAGCTTCTCAGCTCCACTCTTCTTGAGAGTAGATTGTCTATAAGGTTGTAATCGAAGATAGACCATATCCCCAACCTCGAAAGAACGCTCAACACGCTTCTGATCAGCATACAACTTCTGCTGATTTTGTGCAATCTGCAAATTATCCTTCAAGGATTTCATTATGTCTTGACTATGCTGCAACAAATCCTTGGCTAGGGGTGCTTTGCTGTCACCAAACACCAAATCTGCAAAACTAGGTGCTTCATACCCATAAAGTGCCAAGAAAGGAGACATCTTAATCGACATATGGAAGGACGAATTGTAGCAATACTCGCCTATATGCAGCCACTTGACCCAAGCTCTTTGTTGTTCTGACACATAGTTTCTCAAGTAGCCCTCCAACCACTTGTTCACTATTTCAGTTTGACCATCTGTTTGGGGATGGTAACTAGTGCTTGGAGTGAGCACAGTACCACTCATTCTGAAGATTTCTTGCCAAAAGGTACTTAGGAACTTGCTGTCCCTATCACTTACAATGTTCTTTGGCAACCCATGCAGCCTAAACACTTCTCGAAAAAACAGATCTGCCACTTGTGCTGCAAAGAAAGTGCTAGTAATGGCGAAGAAATGAGCAAATTTGGTTAGCCTATCCACCACTACATAAATACAATCCTTCCCTTGGGCCTTGGGCAACCCGGTGATGAAATCCATCGAGATACTTTCCCATTTTGATTGGGAATAGGGAGTGGTTGCAGCAAACCGGCCGGTAATGTATGCTCATTCTTATTCACTTGACAAACCGGACACTCCTGAATGTAGCGTTGTACTTCACCTTTCAACCCTTTCCAAGAAAATCTTTCTCGGATCTGCCTATATGTCTTGAAAAAACCTTGGTGACCAACAACTGGAATATCATGAAAAGTCAAAAGGATCTTCTTCTTCAGCTTAGAATTAGCCACCAGGAAGATTCTTCCCTTATAATGGATCAATCCCTCAATCACCTTGTACCTTTCATCCTGAAAAGTACCCTCAAGAATGTTGGTTGCAAACTAATTTTTGGCATAATCAGCAAGCAACATGTCTCTCCAATCTGCAGTAAGCTCACACAATGAGCTAAGATGAGGTCTTCTGGATAGAGCATCAGCCACAATATTATTTTTCCCTTTGACATATTCAATGTCAAAGTCGTAAGCTTGAAGCTTACTCACCCATTTCTGTTGCCTCTCATTTAGGTCCTTTTGGTGCATGAAATGCTTGAGGCTATTGTGGTCAGTCTTAACCACGAATTTGTTCCCCACCAAGTACTGCCTAAACTTGGCTAATGCATGCATAATGGCAAGCATTTCTTTGTCATAAATTGAGTATGTCCTTTCGACACCCCTTAATTTTCTGCTCTCAAACACTATAGGGTGTTTGCCTTGCATCAGGACAGCCCCAACTCCTTCACCTGATGCATCACACTGCAGCTCGAATGGCTTGGAGAAATCTGGAATAGCTAAGACTGGACACGAGCTCATGATCTTTTTGAACTTGTCAAAAACAATTTGAGCCTTTTCTGACCAAACAAAGGCTCCCTTCTTGGTGAGATCAGTAAGAGGAGCAGCATTCTGTGAATACCCCTTTACGAATCTCCGATAGAAACCACAAAGACCCAGAAATCCTTTCAACTGAGTTAAATTCTCAGGTGGTGGCCAATCAACTACTGCTTTGATCTTTTCCGGATCCACCTTTACTCCCTCAGCACTGATTATGTGGCCAAGGTATAATAACTCCTCCATTCCAAATTCACATTTGGAAGCTTTTGCAAACAAACTCTCAGATTCCAAGATACTAAGCACTTCCTCCAAGTGCTTGAGATGATCTTCCCAAGTCTTACTGTAAATCAGAATGTCATCAAAAAATATCAACACAAACCTCCTTAACTGATTCTGAAAAACACGGTTCATGCAAGACTGAAAGGTAGCCGGAGCGTTAGTCAACCCAAATGGCATGACTAAGAATTCGAAATGGCCATAGTGACATCTGAAAGCTGTCTTCTCCACATCAGATCCCCTCATTCGAATCTGATGGTAACCCGATCTCAAGTCGATCTTTGAGAAGAACTTGGCCCCATGTAACTCATCAATGAGCTCATCTATTCTGGGGATGGGGTATCGGTTTTTGATGGTGCTCTGATTCAGAGCACGATAGTCCACGCACATGCGCATGGTACCATCCTTCTTCTTCACCAAGACCACTGCAGATGCAAAGGGGCTCTTGCTTGGGCGAATGAAACCCATCTCCAAGAGTTCTTGAATATTCTTCTCGATTTCATCCTTTTGCCTCTTCGGGTACCGGTATGGAGTTGTAATCACCGGTTTAGCTCCTTCCTTGAGCTCAATGATATGTTCTGAACCCCGTTCAGGTGGTGGTCCAGAAGGCAAATCTGCAAAGACTTTGCTCTTCTTCGTGAGTAGGGACTGAATATCAGGAGGTTGGTCACGTTTAGTCTCTACAGGACTATCAGGAAGGATCATGCATTCGGCAACCCACTCAGCTTGATCGTGACGTATCAGCCTTGCCATTCTTTTGAATGACACAACCCGAGGGCCCCCATTAGACATTCCTCTGAGCACTATCTTCTTCCCATCAGACTGAAACTTCAGCTCCATAGTCTGCAAATTCAAGGAGATCTCCCCAAGAGAACGCAGCCATTGAATGCCTAGGACGGCATCAGTATCTCCAATGTGGACTACATAGAAGTCATCCTTGACTTCGTAATTTCCCAATTGCATGGTCATGTTCGAGATTTTCTTTGTGCATGTAATATGGAAACCATCGGCAACCATGACCTTGAACCCTTCAAACTCCTCAGTTTGCAGCCCCTTCTTTGCTACCACAACTTCATCAATGAAGTTATGTGTTGCTCCAGTGTCGATCAAGGCAACGATTCGCTGCCCTTTGACCATCCCTCGAACCTTGAATGATTCGTTTCTTTGGAAACTCGAAAGCTGAGCCAAGACTCCTCCACTTTCCTTCTCATCTCCGGACTCTTCTGGAGCTCCTTCTACTTCACTCTCCTCAAAATCAGATTGCTGGTCGGAAAAATCAGAACTACTTTCACCAGCAGAATAGTACTCAATCTGATTGAATTTAACTCCCTTAGGGCAAACATGATCCTGAGACCATTTTTCCCTGCACCGGAAACACAACCCTTTTCTTCTGAGCTCATTCAGGGTTTCAGGATCCAATCTGGTGACATGAGGATTATGATGTTTGAACTCCTTATGCTGAGGTCGCAAAGGAGGTCTATGCTGAGGTCTTTTCCCTTTATCCCTTTTCTGAAAGGGGGAGTTAGATTGAAACTTCGCCTTAGGAGCAGCCCACTCCATGTTTCTTGCCTTCTTCATGGCCTCTTGCAGGGTTGGTGGATCAAAGGCTTTAATCCAACCCTTGAGCGGTTCTGTCAAACCTTCACTGAAGAGGATCACCAGTCTTCTCTCCGTGATTCCAGTCACCATGACTGAGAGTCTCTGAAACTCAGCAATGTAGGCATCAACTGTGCCATACTGTCTCAATTGTGCAAGCTCTCTGAAATGAATTTCAGGATCCTTCTTTTCAAATCTC
The DNA here is from genome assembly GCA_007115665.2 of Sequoiadendron giganteum. Classification (NCBI taxonomy): domain Eukaryota; kingdom Viridiplantae; phylum Streptophyta; class Pinopsida; order Cupressales; family Cupressaceae; genus Sequoiadendron; species Sequoiadendron giganteum. The sequence goes on from CM021105.1 coordinate 513,817,515, forward strand.
TCGATGAGCCTAGTAGTGAACTCCTCATAAGTTGTGATAGACCGATGACCCAGAGTAATTAAGCCATGGTACCACCACTCGTGTGCCACCCCATCAAGGTGTAGCGTAGCGAACTTGATCGCTTCTTCTTCTGCCATAGGTCTGAGAGCTAGATAGTTATCCAGCTTCTGAATCCAAGCTCGGGCTGAACTGGAATCACTCCCGTCAAAGTGTGGAAGTGTCACCTTGTTGACAGCTTGGTACAAGTCTCCTTGGTTTGATGGTCTTCTTTGATCATAGTGTCTCCCTTGTCCTTTGTTTTTCCTTTTATGATCCATGAAATCGTTATAGGACATATCCATCCTGATGTCGGCAGGTAGAGAATCATACTCTGCACGACCCAGTCTCAACTGCTCCACGAATGAAGCATTCTCTTCAGGATCTGGCTGATTGTTTATAGGTGCCAAAAAGGTGGGTTTGAATGGCCTAGAGGAAATGTAAGTGTTGTTTGACACTGTCCGAGCTGCATGCTCATCATGCTGGTTGGAAGCACTATGCTCCCCTCTCTGCCCTGAGTTGTTCTGTGGAGTGGTGTTCTGGCCCACTTTCCCCATCATGAGAGATACCATGTCCATCAAGGCATCCATCTTTCCTTCAAATCTCTTTCCTGGACTCATGGATCTTTCTCTCCCATCTCTCCCTTTCCCACTGTCATCTCTGTTGTTGGTAATCCTCTCGTTACCCCCAACTAACCTCTCACCTTCTGCCATGTCTGTTTCCTGAGAAGACTCCCAATGAGCCCTCAAGATTCCTGAAGCTGTCTGACCTTCTGGAGGTTGATAAAGCTGGAACTGTTTTCCAACCTTCTTGTCTTCTCTTGCAAAGTACCTCTTTTCTCTGTCACTCATAGATGGATTGTTCACAGGATGGCAAGATCTTGGCTCTGATACCACTGAAATATTTCGAGCCAATTTTTTCGTTTTTCAAATTACAAATTAGAAACAAATGCACCCGTTAAGGTTAGCAGCTAAACCCAAAACGTGCTGAAGCAACTCTAACCAGAATGTACACCAGGATCCCGATGTGGGCAAGGTGTGAGCATTGGTCAGAGGATCTAAATCAAATTGCTTATGCAGGAACTCTAACCAAGAATGGCGCCGATGATGGCGAGCATATGGTCAGAGGATCTTCTACACTAAGTGCTGAAAGGAACTCGACACCAAGTATGTGCTACCCAATCCAGTATGGAGTGAGGGGCGACCATATGGCGGAGTGTTACAGAGTACAATGCTTGAAAGAAATACTGAAAAGCTGAAAGTACTCAACACCCAGAATGTGCTTGCTAACCCAGAGTGGGAAAGTAGCTACCATAGGGCGGAGATGTATCTATTACAAAACAACTTCATAATGAAAGAGAGCATTACAAATCAGATTTGAAAATGACTGCCAGTACTACTGTCAGTTTACAAAATGAGGATCATCCGCCTGCCAATAGCTTAGGAATTCGAAAGATTAACAATACATCATAAAGAACTCTCCTTAGCTTGGATAGAGTGCCAAAACAATACAACTCTTCAATGATCAAGATTCTAATTCTGGTTTATCACAAATCTGCACTTTAAATTGAAAAACCAGCAACCTATGAATTTACTCATATGCTCATAACTCTCTCATTTCTCACCCAAATGATCTCAAATCTGATGCAATAGACCCTCAAAATGATGGCGCCTAACTTAGTAATAAGAAATGGCATCTAAAAATGGTTATTAATTACTGACACGAATCCTAATGCACTCCAAAAAGTACGGCTTTCAAGGAATGACGGATTTGCATTATAAAATCATGAGCTTCGTATTAAAATCTGCAAATATTCATGAAAGGGCGCCCTTACCAATAAAATGCAATGACACAATACCCAGAATGAGATTATTTTTGTTTTCTGATTTACGAGTGAAACTACAGATTCAGCCTTGTTATCAGCAACTCCAGAAAATGACATAAAATGCAAGAAACTGAACTTCTAATGGCAAAACAACACTACAATGCAAACCTCACTACAACTCACTCAAAATAAGCAATCCTCTCCACTAGGTGCTATCTCTCAAGCACGAAGTCGAGCCAAGGCTAGGAGGCATTCATTCCTCGAAGCAATCCAGCAACCATTTTGGCAGCATAACAATAGCATAGACAAAAGATGATCAAATGAGAACCCAAGGCTGTCTTTTATAAGCTTCTGTGGACCTTCCTGGAAACCCTAACTTCTTTTCCAAAGTCAAAACCCTAATCCCAAGAAATGGCGTCCTTTTCCAAGCATCTTTAATTTTGACTTCATTAAATTTCTCACTTAAATAAATGCGTCCTCCTTAAGGCTTAGTTTTGACTTGATAAATTCAATATAATTTTAATATAACCTCAATGATGGCGCCACCCTTCAAGTCCACCTTTTAAAATAACATTAAGTTATTTGATTAGGCCAAGGTGATAAAATAACATTTAAATTATAATGTTATTTTTAAGTGAAATGAGTTCAACTCTCCAAAACTGCATTCTGAAGCCCGAAACTGAATACGCCACTTGAGACAACTGAAGGGGAAAGTCAACTACCTGAGACCAACCTGTATACTGCCAAAAATAGAATTTACTAAAAATAGTAAATTCCAGAAAATGCTCTGAATGCCGAAATGATCATACCACTGCGAAGCTCTCTGAAAACCCAGAAAGAATCCGCCGTCAGATCCACCAACTCCGAGCAAAGACATCCCCAAAAATAGGAAACCCTAATTTTACCTTCCGACTAGCCTTCGGGTTTCCTGAAAAAAGGTCAACGGTCACTGGAAATATCAGGTTTGAGAAGGGGTCATTACAGTTTACCACAGCCTGAGGTTCAGCCACATATGCCGTCACCGACACCAGAGCAGCCTCCAGTTCCAATTCACATCGATTTGGACTTGGACTCTCCACCTCATAGTAACACCTCTACACATTCACTTTCGTCAGATCCTCCCATGACTAGTACAGATCATTCCAGTGGGATTAGTCGGAATTCGTCTTGGCTTGAGAGTCAGCTGGGAAGAAAGAGGAGACAGCCATCTTATGTACTTGATCATTCAGATTTCGATCATGATATAGATGTGCCTAACAAAAGGATCAAGAAAAAAGTCCATATTGAGAGGAATGCAGGTAAGGAGATCGTCGTTGAGACTGCCACACCTCTAGAGGATAAGAGTCTAAACGAGATGGAAGCTCAAGACTTCAAAGTGATCACAGTCAACTTCGGTAGAAGTACTCGCCAGACGGAGATTGATCTCCTAAAGGTTGCTAAGGATAGCTCAAGGGATAGAATGGTGAAGGATGGAGAAGATAAATCAGCTCTCAAGGCTGAAATACAGTAGCTTCGCCAATATATTTCTAGCCTTGTACACAGAACAAGGAATGTTGTCACCGCACCCCCACCGATGTTAGAACTGCCAGTAGAACAGGGTCAGCTTGATCACTTGGTTGCATATGGCAAGCGATTAGATGAGTGGGAGGAGTTTGTTACTAGAGGCCACCTTGTACTTTCAGAGTTATACCAGTTGCGGTACAATGCACGTGAGCTCCGTCTATAACTTCAGGAGGAGCGTGACTTGGCTATTAGTAGACCCAGGGATGAGATCCTGATTGCTAACCTAGGGTTGTCATTTGAATTAGTCACAGATGCACAAGATAAAGAGGATGTCTATACTTGGAGAACACAGTTAATCTTCAAGGCTAAGATAGAAGAAACGATAGCATCAGAGTTGACTAAGAGCAGAGAGCATGTCAACAGTGCACTCCGCTATGTGAGAAACTTTGTGTCTCAACTACCATGCCAGTATCAGCGTGTGGGTGGTGACTATGTCGAGCTTGCTGACATTCACTCAGAGCTCCAAGCACTCGTTCGCGGTATTTTTAGTGGTGAGACCATTGGCTGTAAGATGAATCAGCTTATAGTCATGTCAACATTGTTTGATGAGGCAACCAGGAGTAAAGGTGAGTTTCAGTGTCAGATCTCTGGTGGAGAAGACATGCTGCATAGACATGGGATACTTCGTCGGAGCTTTAGTTCCCCAGAAGGTGATGCAATCGATGACTTCATGGATGGGTTGATTGCTCGAGATCAGGGCCAGTAGACTTTAGTTCCAGCCTTTCGGGATAGATTTCATGCACGGCTGTTAACTTGACGCTTCTTTCCAAGTTAACTCGTTGTTTCACATCTTGCGCATGTCTATGTTGGAAGTATCTACTTTCACTTGGAGTTTATTTTCTAGGCTTTTACGTTAACTAATGGTAGTATTCCAATTAACTTGCTTTCAATAAGGACATGCATGCTTGCACATTGTCCACTTAGATTAGATGTTTCGGTTAACTGATGGTAGCTTGTCAGTTAACTGTATAGTTTCCATTATTAGGGTTTAGCAATAAGATCTTGCATGCATTGCAGGACTGCAATTGACTCAAGGTGATTTTAGGGTTGCCTACGCCTTTGATGTCTATAAATAAGAGCTTTCAGCTCATTTGTAATTAACTTTTGCACGAGAGAGCAATATCTGTTGTGCCCACCTTGCTTGTAATATTGCCTTTTTGTATCTATTCACGAGTATTTGTTATGATGATGAATTGTTATGCCACTTGGGTTTCATGCAGTTGTTATGATGAATGCTCATCTTAGTTAAATGGGGTTGTTGGTTTGATCGTTGTTGTACGCGTGTCTCGTCTATGCAATACACTATCCTAGTTGCTTACCTTGTGTTTTGTGTTCAATAAGCCTATTCAGATTGAGAAAATCGTTGTGCCACCTTGCCTTCACGTTGTGAATCTGTGCTTAGTTTATCGTATATTTGTTTGTTCTAATAAACTTCTTCCCAGCCAAGCAAATAGTTGTGCCACCTTGCCTTCACGTTGTGAATCTTACCTGAAGTTTATCGTGTAATCACATTCCTGCTCCATTTCTTCATGCTCTGTTTACTTGAGGAAACTGGATAGATTTAAAGTAGATAGTTTAGTTGTAGTTAATGATCTGTGAAACCATAAAATTCTTAGCTGCAATGTTCTAGGTTTTCTTAACCTTGTGCCTCTTCCAGCTGAGATAAAAAAGATAGGATTTAGAATACTTTACTTTTTCATGCATATCAGCAAAAGAGGGAGCTTCCCCTCCTAATTTGAAGAGCACTCATTACGCAGTGTGCATAGCTGTCCGTTTTGACTTACACACCAGAGGTGTTAGTTATTACGCCAACAATATTAACATTTGATAATTGATCAATATATATGCAAAAGTAATTATCATCAATCAATTAGGAATAATTATATATAGATCCTTATATAGAATTGATTGCTTACAACAATTATTGTGTCTCGATGAGCTTTTATGACTTTACCTTGAAGGATAGAATCAGGCCAAACAATTCCTTTTCGCTAGCACTCAACAAGAATAGGGAGTTTGTGGAGGGAAAGGTCGGTAATCCGATCCATTGAAGGATGGTCCCAAGACGGGTGGAACACCTTGAGGGAGTCCCATTTGAGATCGTTCACGTGCCCTTTGCACAATCATTCTACCATCCAAGGAGGTTAGTAAAGAGGAGACAAGGTGAAGATCTATTCCAATCAAGAGTAATATGTCATATTCTTATCATGGGGATTTATGTCTTAAAAGATAATGCATCTAACTGTCTTATTCTTAAACTATGCAATCTGAGATGAACTAACCATGAACAAGATATTATGTGCTTTATTGATAATACATGATGTATGCAGGTCTTCAAGGTCATTTACATTAATAAAATGATGTGTTGATAAAATAGAATAGGTGTCCTAACTTGTGCTTTTATACTTTTAGAATATGTCTAACCAAGGAACATTACAAAAACCGTGCTCATGGGGCTCCTAGAACTGATTACCAGCAAGCCCTTGGGAAGGTAACTTTGGCTCACTTCGATGGAAGTGATAAGTGTTCAGCAAGGTCGTGGGTTCAAAAATTGAACAACTACCTCTCTCTAAGACCGATGCTCGAAGAAGATGCCATCAAGTTTGCAACCTTGCACTTGGAGGTTGCTGCCCATGAATGGTGGTACCATGGGTTGGTCACACTTGGCCACAACCTCATTCGAACCTATGATGAGTTTACCAATAAGCTGATTGAGAGGTTCGACACTAAAGATCCTGAAGTAAAGTTTCACGAGCTTGCACAACTGAAGCAACATGGCTCGTTGGATGCATACATAGCTGATTTCCAAAGGATTTCCATGATGGTGCCCAACATCACCGAAAGAAGATTGGTAGTATTGTTTTCTGAAGGGTTAGTGGAACCCTTGAAAGGGTGAGTTAAGGCATTCGATTCACCAAGTCTTGAAGAAGCCATCAAGAAAGCTAGAAGCATGGAGTTGTCCGCCCCTAGACCGAAGTTTTTGTCCAAGCCTTTTCCTCATAAGCATGATAAAAGGCACTCTTCAAATCAGCATTAGAAGTTCCCTTCCAAAATGGATGATGAGCTTCGATAGAAGCTTAGAAAGGAAGGAAAATGTTACACTTGTAAAGAACCTTGGACTAAAGGCCATAGATCCTATGGTAGAGGGCATTGTAATCATATGGAGGCCGATTCTGATTATGGGTCAGAATCTGATATGTCTGATCAGCAGACTTATTTTGAGGACAGCGAAGAAGAAAAGGCTCCAGAAGAGTTTGATCATGAACAAGGAGTTGGGGCTCCATTTGCCCAACTCTCTAGTTTCCAAAAGAACGAGCCTTTCAAGGTCCGTGGAATGGTTGGAGGTCATCAAATTGTTGCTTCGATAGGTCATCAAATTGTTGCTTCGATAGACACTGGAGCAACACAATTTCATAGATGAAAGGGTGGTTGCAAGGAGAAGATTGAAAACTGAAGAATTTGAAGGTTTCAAAGTCATGTTAGCAGATGGGTTCCAAATCTCTTGCAATCAAAAGATTGCTAACATGTCTTTGCAATTGGGCAAACATGAGGTTAAAGCTGACCTTTATGTTGTAAGTATTGGAGATACGGATGTTGTTCTTGGCATTCAATGGTTGCGTTCTCTTGGGAAAATCACTTTGAATCTGCAAACAATGGAGCTCAAGTTTCAATCCGATGGGAAGAAGGTGGTGCTAAGAGGAATGTCTAATGTTGGTCCTCGGATTGTATCTTTCAAAAGAATGGAGAGGTTGATTCGGCATGATCAAGTTGAATGGATTGCAAAATGTATGGTTCTCCCAGCTAATCCAGTTGAAACAAAGAGGGACTATCCACCAGATATTCAGTCCTTACTCACCAAGAAGAGTAAGGTCTTTGCTGATCTACCTCTTGGTCCGCCTCCTGAAAGGGGAGCTAAGCACATCATTAAACTCAAAGATGGGGCCAAGCCAGTTATCACAACACCCTATCGATATCCTAAGAAGCAGAAAGATGAGATTGAGAAGAACATAAGAGAACTCTTGGAGATGAGCTTCATCCATCCAAGCAAAAGTAATTTTGCTTCAGCTATTGTTCTTGTGAAGAAAAAGGATGGCACCTTTCGCATGTGTGTGGATTATCGTGCCTTGAATCAAAGCACAATCAAGAACCGTTATCCCACTCCCAGGATAGATGAGCTCATTGATGAGCTACATGGTGCCAAGTTCTTTTCAAAGATTGATTTGAGATCGGGTTACTATCAAATTCGAATGAGGGGATCAAATGTTGAGAAGACGGCATTCCGATGCCATTATGATCATTTTGAGTTTTTAGTCATGACATTTGGGTTAACTAATACTCCTGCCACTTTCCAATCTTGTATGAATTGAGTTTTTCAGAAGTAGTTGAGGAAGTTTGTGTTGATTTTCTTTGATGATATCCTCATCTTCAGCAAGACGTGGGAAGAACATCTCAAGCACTTGGAGTAAGTGCTTAGCATCCTTGAATCAGAAAGCTTGTTTGCCAAAGAGTCCAAATATGAATTTCGAATGAAGGAGTTACTCTACCTTGGTCCCATAATCAATGCTGAAGGGGTGAAGATTGATCCAGAAAAGATCAAGGCGATAGTGGATTGGCCACCTCCAAAAAATTTGACTCATTTGAAGGGGTTCTTGGGCCTTTGTGGCTTTTACAGAAGATTTGTGAAGCACTCTCAAATTGTTGCTCCTCTTACTGACCTCACTAAAAGGGGAGCCTTCCTTTGGTCAAAAAAGGCTCAAGGTGTTTTTGACAAGTTTAAGAAGATTATGAGCTCTTGT